>OY728152.1:1409938259-1409960420 GCA_963277665.1 Viscum album | reverse complement strand
TAAATGAAACACTTTCCCTCAGGCTTAACAAAACACTACCCTTAGGCTAAGCAAGTAACCGGGCTAAGCCCAATTCATAAGCAAGCAATTATATACATTTTCTCTCAAGAAAACTTAAAGCATTCTATAATCATGGCATGCCCTCGGGTATCTTGGAAAAATGACTAAATAAGGGAAATGCACCCACGTGGTGGCCCTGGATGAAGGCATCGATCCCAAACAACAGTTATTACATATTCATTAAATTACCTATGAAATTATAGGTATTTAATTAGTCAAGGCTTCAGCCACACGAAACCCCAAACATGGGCACACAACACAACGATATACAAAAACCACTTGGTAGTTGGAAATAAACACCAGACCACCTACCTTGATCTCCTATGATCAATATACGTGAACGAAGCCTCCCGAAACAACTGAGAATGGTGTCGATCTAGGATAAAAGTTCACCCATTAAAACTTGAATAACATTCCCTCAGGAAATAATTGGAAGTAGAGGTTCAAGAAGAGTGAACAACTCACCTGTGCGGTTCAAACGAGGTCATCGGAAAAGGAATTGGAGTCCTGGTGTGAGGTTGGGAGATCTTCTAAGATCTGGACATCGCTCCCGCACTCCAAATGAACCCATTGCCTCCTCTGCCGAATGAGATGGCTACTGCATGTTTATTACAAAAATCACAACTAAACGGAATGTAATCTCAAGTACAAGGAATTTACTTTTCATTTTTTAACTATTCCTCTGGCGGCTACTTTCCACCGCCTCACTGTTCATATGTCAACATGATTACACAATGTGTATTTTTGAGTACACAGCGAGAACTATCATTCCACTGGAATCTATATCCACCACCTTAATTTTCACCTTCCGATTGATTAAATGTTGTGTATATAATAAGTACATAGTGTTTAGTCAGTTTTTACACCCTTCATCGCTGACAGGCCTACACGCTCTGTGTACTCATCCCACATGTCCAGAGTACAGGCCGTGTGGAAAAGTACATGGCGTGTACCCACAAATTTTGGGATTTCCCCATTTTCCTTATTTTCTCAAAAACACTTAAGGAAAAAGGAAAAGAAGAAACCCATACCTCAAGAATAAGAACCAGGTTCATACAAATCTGGTTAAAACATTGTAATGGATGTTCATTCATTTTACTTATAAATTTATTTTATGCTTCTTTAACTTTTAAAAAATTCACTGCTAAGTCACAATTTCACTGTTGTTGGTGAGTCATTGACTCACCAATGCATCCGATCCACCGATACACCACTATTGGTGACTCACTATGGCTAGTGTTAGTGATTCATTAATTTTCTGATGCTTTTGAATAATATTGTCATTTCATTTGTTGAAGCTAAAATTATGCATGTGTTTTTACTAAAAAATCGGTTTCATGTCACTATGATTAAAAATTATGCACATGCATCTTTTCTGAAAACTTAAGATTATTGTTATCAGAACCAGTTGCTCTTAGAAACTAAATGTGTGTGTGTGTGGCGGGGGTACATGCAGGATGGCTGTTTCTTTTATATGTGTAGCTGTTTTAATCTACTGGGTGTTTTAGCATGTAATTTTTCTGCTCTATTGAAAATCCAATTGATTCAATTTTTCAATCGTTCTACACCGAATTCACTGTATACTTCAATATTTCACATACAACTGCTTGAAAAAAATTAAAGTCTTTTTCAATTCCTTAATTTATAGTTGATTCATGCATGTGGTTTTGTAAAATATTATTATGTAAGACACACTTATCACTACCACAAAACTGGGTTTCCACAGCGCCACCCTTTAACAACGCTAAAAAAGCACTGATAAAGGGGGGGGGGTTATCAGTGCTAAAAAAAGTTCTGATAAAGGGAACTTTTTACAGCACTAAAAAACGATGTTAAAAGTGACCCTTTATCAGTGTGTTTTTAGCACTGATAACGACCCCCCCTTTATCAGCACTTTCTCTAGCGCTGTTAAAGGGGACCCCTTTATCATTGTTTTTTAGTAGTGCTGATAAATGCATGGTTTTATCACTGCTTTTTCCTAGAGTTGAAAACTTTTAAAAAAAATTGATGAAAAATAATATATTGTTATATAAGTATATTTATATTGATATAAATATAATATATATTTTTTTAAATATGTTTTAGATTAGTATAAATATAGTATTACATTTAGTATATAAGAAATTTAGTGAAAATGGCTTTAATTTTTTTTAAAAAAAATATTATTCATTAATAATTAATAATTTTCTATTTATAATCGATTAATAATCATTTAATAATAATTTAAAGACACAAAAAATCAAAATAATAATAATAAAAGATCGAAAATAAGGTGAAAATGTAACTCAAACTTCAAACGGACATAACTTTTGATCCGGGTGTCCGTTTGAGCTAGTCAGCATATCAAATCGACCCCTGCGATAAGATATACACTCTAAAGATCCAAGGGAACATTCCGTCAAATTTTTCTAGGACAAAAAAGGACCATAAGACCTCCAAAACTTAGTTTTTAGTCGTGATACCCCAATTTTTTAACATTTAAATAGCTATAGCTTCTGATCCATAATTCCTCTAGGCCAATAACACATATCATATCGAATATTGTTTTATTTTTTTTCGATTTGACTAGTTGTGGAGTTGAAACGAACTTCTGGATTAGATGTTATGCACTACTAGAATTTTTAGCTTTTGAGGTGGGGGACTTATAGGGGCCTCCATTTGGCGGCCGCTAATACTATCAACAACAGCCCCCAAATGGCGGCCACTACACTTTAATACCCAAAAAAACCTAATTTTACCCTCCCACCATTAACCCCTCCCCGACCCCCATGACCCACCCCTCCCCGAACCTGCGACCGCGACCCCCCGGTGACCCCAACCCCTTGACCCCGATCCCCGGCGATCCCGCCCCCGGTGACCCCTCCCCGACCCCCCGACGACCTCTCCCTGACCCATGACCTCCGGTGACCCTGGTGACCCTGACCCCCGGTGACCCCGACCCCTAACCCCCGACCTCCCGGCAACCCTGGAAACCCCCGACGACCCCCGACCCCCAACGACCCCAACCCCCAGAGACCCCCACCCCTGGCAACCCCCACCCCCTTGCCTCCATACTGCACCACCCACAACGCCGACGAACCCCACCACCATGCCTCTACATTGCGCCCCCGTGACCCCGACACCCCCATCACCCGACAACCCCCACCACCCTGCCTCCGCGCTGCAGCTTTAGAAAGTCCCACCGTCATCGTCCCCTCTCGGCCCTGTTTCATCCCTCCAGAAAGTACTCCTACCTCCGTTGGACCCTCCTGGTCCATTGTTCCCCGCCATGTAGAACCCTCCCACGCTTCGTCCAACGGTTCTACTCCTTTCGAGTCCGTCCGTCGAACCCCTGTCGTCAAGTCACTACACCTTCATGGATCTGCAATCGTGTCACACCCTGTTACCCATGGTCAAGTCCTCTGCAGGTAATGTTTTTTATCCTTAAAATTTGGTTAGTAGATTTTAATGATATGTGTTTTTTTAGAATTTAAATAAGATATTTAACTTTTGATTTATATTAAATACAGATATATATAGGAGCTGGATTGATATGCAAGATAGATTTTCAGCTGAATATTATGAGGGGATTTAGCGATTTATGGATTTCACTAATAGATTTCCAAGTGATATGATTATTTGTCCATGCAGAAAATTTGCATATAGATATCTCTTCAAACGAGATAGTGTTAGAGAACATTTTTTTGAATGGGGTTTTTGAAAAACTATAAGACATAGACGCGTCATGGAGAAGATTATATTTCATGTCATCGCTCAGAAAGTATTAATATGAATGTTGATTCAAGAACATTTGATCCGATGAACATAATGCTCAATGATATGATGCGTCAGTTTCAACCTCAAGACAGTAATGTCGTAAATGACGACGTTGTATTGAGTAATCCTCATTCTTCTGCAGATAGAGAAGCATTGAAATTCTTTGAAATTCTTGAAGATGCACGTAATGAATTATATCCTAGATGCACTAAATTTAGTAAACTGTCGTTCATCATTGAATTGTTACACTTGGAGGCCTTGAACCAGTGGTCAGACACCTCATTTGACATGTTGTATGTATTATTGAAGAAGGTACTCCCTACTGGAGCATATATTCCAGAGTCATTCTATCAAGATCGCAAGTTGACCGATGATCTTGGTTTTACATATGATACAATTGATGTGTGTCACAATAATTGTATGTTGTTCAGAAAAGAGAATTCACAATTAAATATTTATATTGTTTTCTATACATCTATGTGGAAGACCAATGAGATTAATCAAGGTCTTCAGATTCTTCCTAGGAGAGTCTTGAATCAAGGGAAACAAGTTTCCTCTAAACAGATGCATTATTTCCCACTGAAACTGAGACTGAAGAGATTCTTATTGTACACTAAAATTTCCAAATTGATGACTTGGAATTTAGATAGAAAGAAAGAGGATGATAAATTAACTCACCCGGAAGATTCTATGGCATGGAAAGAGTTTGATCAAAGACACCAAGAATTTTACCGAGATGATCGTAATATTCGACTGGATTTGTCAGCAGATGGTTTTAACCCATTTAGGTCCATGGTTGGTGCGACACATAGTACATGGACAATGGTGTTGGTTCCATACAACATTCCCCAATGGATATGTATGAAGCAACCTTTTTTGTTATTGTCAATTATAATTGATGGAGCAAGAGGACCTAGTGATAAAATTGATGTTTATATGCAACCTTTGATTGATGAACTACAAGAATTTTGGGCCGATGGTGTAATGACTTTTGACTCGGTACATAATTAAATGTTTAGTCTTCAAACCACTTTATTATGGACAATTAATGATTTCCCAGCGTATGCTAACTTATCAGGTTGGAGTACAAAAGGATAATTTTCTTGCCCTTTTTGTAATAAGAGTAATAAATCTATATGGCTTAAGCACTGTTTAATGTGGGAATATATTGGTCACATACAGTTTCTTCTTCCATTGCACAGGTTCAGAAAAGACCGTGTATCGTTTGATGGGAATAGAGAGTATGACCCATCACCACAAATATTGTCTGGGGTTGAAATTTGTGCACAACTTGATCAAGAAAACATCTGTACAATGTATGATTTTTAAGATTTATTGGTTCCTGCATTGCCTTTTATTCCTGCTGAAAATAGATAGCAAAGTCATAATTGGAAGAAACATAGTATGTTTTTTGAATTGCCTTATTGAAAATATAATATTTTAAGACATAATTTGGATGTGATGCACGTTGAAAAAAATGTATGTGATAATATTTTGTGCACCATTTTAGGTGTCAAGGGGAAATCAAAGGACAGTGCTAATGCATGACGTGATTTTCAAGAAATGGGATTGAGAAAACCTTTACATTTACACCTGGGTGAAGGTAATTGGGTATACATTCCTGCTGCATAGTACAAAATGAGTAAAAAATTGAAACAAACATATCTATCAATTTTGAAGACCGTTAAGGTGCCAGATGGTTATTTCTCTAATATTTCGAAGTGTGTTAATATGACGAGCATGACATTACAGGGTTTGAAAAGTCACGATAATCATATTATGCTTCAACAGTTAATTCTTATAGCAATTCATGATTGCTTACCTTCCCAGGTTGTTGAGTCGTTGATTGTAGTTTCTAATTTTTTTAGACAGCTCTGTTCTAGGAATCATCGCATGAGTGATTTGAAAAATCTATAGGATAAGATTGTACTTGCACTATGTCACCTAGAAATACTCTTTCTGCCATCTTTTTTTGATTTCATGGTTCAATTGACCATTCATTTAACTGGTGAAGTCATTGTTGGTGGTCCCGTGCAATTCAGGTGGATGTATCCAATAGAGAGATATTTAAATACATTGAAATGGTATGTGCGCAACAAGCTCGTCCGAAAGCCTCAATTGCCAAGGGATATTTAATGGATGAGTGTACTAATTTCTGTGCTTCATATATTGATGAGGTTGAAACAGAGATAGATAAACCATCCCAAAATGATGAGGGTCCAATTGGAGAAGGAATAACATTTGATATGCGGAACGATGAGTGGGTTCAAGCTCATCGATATGTGTTGTTCAACACTCCATCAGTTATGCCATTGAAACAGTAAGTTTCATAGTTGATGTGAATTTTGTTTCTATATTTATTTTATTGCTTACCTTATATTGTGTTGTGATTTAGGATTCATATCTCTGATTTGAAACATGAAAGACCCCGTGCAACTGACTATTAAATACAAAAACATCATTTAAACACATTTCATGAGTGGTTCAAGACTCATATACGTATAATTGATTTAATATTTTTATAGTGAAACGTAGTTATATTTTCAAAATCCTTTATCCATTAAACTATATATATGAAATTTTCAGATTCAAAAGTTACGTGATTTAACCCAGCATGTGAACGAAGAACTCAACCAACTAGCTTATGGTCCATTTATTACCACTTGTCGCTACAAGTCTTTGGATTCTAACAGATTTCGATTTCGTATTAGCAATGTTGACATGAACCGAGCCACACAAAATATTGGTGTTGGTTGTTCTTTTGTTGGTGAGGGTTATTATTATGGATTTTTGAGAGATATTATTGAGGTTATTTATGGTCGTTGCTTAAAACACATATTGTTAAGGTGTGATTGGGTCGATCCAGTTCGTGGAACGAAAGATGATAACTTCCAATTTACATTAGTAAACTTTAACAATATGCTATATAAAGATGACTGAGTTAGCAATGAGCCCTTCATACTGACATCCTGGGCAGAACAGGTTTACTTTGTCAGAATTGATTCTGATTGGAAAGTTGTGGTGAAAATTTCTAGAAGAGGGGTTTTTTTTGATTAACCAAGAAGAACCTGAAGTTGTCTCATTTCCTGATCAAACACTTGACCAAACAAAAGTAGCTGTATGAGATGAAGATATACAATGGGCCAGAGAGACAGTTGAAGGAGATACGATAGACTTGCAAGATTAGTGAAAATTTATTTATATCCCCAGTAATTATTTGTAAAAATATTTATGAGTTATATATGTATAATTTTTTTTTATTTAACTATAATTTCATTTAATGTAGGTATGTGATAGGGGGGTTAAAGTGGTTCACCTGATGTTGTCGGTATGTATGTTTTCATTTTTCTAAATTAATTGATTGTAATTTCCTGTGTGTATTTCCCTAAATGTTTCTAATCATTAATTTATATTGTAATTGAATTATGAATTTATGTTTATCAGGATGTAGTGCATCTTCCAGTAGAAGTAGGGGTCCTGGTAGAGGGGTTCGATCCTGTAACTCTAGAGCCTGATTGGATGTGTTATTTGACGAAACATTTCATCTAGTTGGAGATGGTGCTACTGTATTGAGTCGTCAGCTTGAGCATATGATATGAGACTCACACAGATTCTATCTTATGACTCATGAATGGAGTTCTTTCCCCCAAGATACGATTGAAAAATTATGGTGTGAGGTTTGGGTAAATTCAATGTATAATGTTTCATGATATTTTTATTATTATTGTCCCATCTAGTGACAATTTTTTTAACAGGATAGTTTGAAATCCTATCCAGATGAGTTTCGGGCATTATGTATGTCCAAATACCAAAACTAATTTAAGGATTAAAAGTCAAGGGTGAAGATAGATCACTGGACACCATTTTCAGGTGTCCCAGACATTCTACAACGAGTCCCTCTGGGCATTCTTCCTTCACAGTGGCAGGATTTGGTTGCGTTTTGGTCGAGTGAGGCAGCAATGGTAAGATTTATTACTTTTAATCTATAAATGACTAATTTTTCAAATGTCTATTAAGTAAATATATTAAATGTAGACCGAGTCTTCTCGTCATTCACATAATCGTGCAATACAGGGCACAACTTCTAGACTTGGCACTCGACTTGTGTCATAGCTCAGACATGATGTAAGTTTAGAATTCACTATTTCATTCATATTTTAAAAATATTGTAGTATAACATGGTGAATCCTTTTATTATAGTTAAACCAATGCGGCAAGCCAATCGATCAGATGTCCATATGGGTGTGGACTCATAGGGTGGGTGATCCTGATATTATTGGTGTTATAGTAATAAAATTATTTACTAATAAATGTATTTTTATTTTATATAAATTATTCAAATTTGTTCATTGATTCATTGTATGCTACAGGCTCAGTTTGATGCTCAGATAGCAGAGTTTCCAGAGGAGCAATGTCATAGTACTGTGCATAGAGATGAAATATTTCACCGTGTCGTGGGGCGTGACGGTCATGGTTATTCTTTGACTTATGGCGGTGGTGTCCCACGACGTGCAGTTGTAAGAGCAGATGTGATGGGGGCATGCAGAGAGTCAGGGATTCACACATAGGATGAGATAGATGCTTCCATGAAGGATATGCAGTGCAATTTTGATGCACAGTTTCAGTAGTTACGTGCATAGTATGAGGGGAGGTTTTCACAGATGTCATCACGTATCGATGAAATGACGACGCAACAAGTGGCGCCACAGGTAAACAATAAAAAAACCATACTTAGATTGACTTTTATTGATATGTTTAAGATACATAATATTGATATATATTGTAGGATTCGAATATAGTGGGTGGACATCATAGTGATATTTGTGATCCAGATGAGAATGAACCCCATGCCTGAGGTAATTTCATTTGTGTTGATGAATTCTCTAGAAGTTTTTATATCCTTGATGAATATAATATTCCCTTTTTACCTAGATTAGTTTGTTTTAGTATTTTTGGATAACATCTTCGTGCACTACAAGACAGATGATGATCATACCCAATATCTTGACATCATACAGATTACACTTATAAAGCATCGAGTATACGCCAAGATATATATATGTCATTTTCTTATTGATTAGGTATGGTTATTGGGTCAAATAATCTCAGAGGAAGGTGTGTTAGTGGATGGAGAGAAAATTTAGGCAGATGTTTCTTGGGAGAAGCCCAATAACTCTTTCGATATCTATAGATCTCTAGGTTGAGTGAATTGTGACATGTACGTGCAGACAACAGTCAATCCGATGTGCTGTTTGCGCGATACGACTCAATATTTGTTTTTTAAGTGTTGGGGCGCTTCATAAATGTGCATGGGGGGGGGGGGGGTTCCAAACAGTCCGAATGAAGCTGGAATGGCCTAAAATCAGACTACATCAATGGGTGATTGAATTGTGAAGTGAACGAGAAGATGACACATCAATCGGATGTTCCGTGTGCCCGCGGTGACTGAGAACGTAGTTCTGGTGTCATAAACGGCCAAAACGGGAGTTTAATGGTCAAATTCATAGTGGATGACATCGGATTGACCTAAAATCACAAGAAAACAATCAAATTATTATTTGTGACATGCGCACACAGATGGCACGTCAATTGGACGTGAGTTCTGCGCGGTACAGCTCAATATACGTTTTTAAGTGTTGGGTGCACTTCATAAATGCATGTGGGGGGTAAAAATGGGCCGAACGAAGTCGGAATGGCCTTAAATAGGAAGAAAATAATGGGTGAGTGAATTGTGATGTGTTCGAGCAGACGACACATCAATCGAACGGGTTGTGTGCCCGCGGTGACCGAGAATGCTGTTCTGGGGTCATAAACGGCCAAAACGGGAATTTAACGGTCAAATTCATCGCGGACAACATCATATTGAACTAAAATCACAGTAAAAATATAATTATAATTCGTGATGTGTACACGCAGACGACACGTTAATCGGACGTGCGGTTTGCGTGGTACGGTTCAATATGCGTTTTTTAAGTGTTGAGTGCGCTTCATAAACACACGTGGGGGGGGGGGGGGGGTCCAAATGGGCTGAACAAAGTCCGAATGGCCTGAAATCATACGACAGAAATAGATGAGTTAATTGTGATGTGTTCGAGTAGACGACATGTCAATCGGACTTTCCGTGTTCCCCCGGTGACTGAGAACGTAGTTCTAGTGTCATAAACGGCCAAAACGGGCATTTAATGGTCAAATTCAAAGCAGATGACATTGTATTGACCTGATATCACAGGAAAAAATATGATTATTATTCATGATGTGTAAGTGGAAACGGCACATCAATCAGACGTGCAGTTAGTGTGGTACGACTCAATATACATTTTTTAAGTGTTGGGAACGGTTCATAAACGAGCGTGGGGGGGTCCAAACGGGTCGAACGAAGTTGGAAAGGCCTGAAATCAGACGAAAACAACGGGTGAGTTAATTTTGAAGTGTTCTAGTAGAAGAAACGTCAACTGGACGTGCCGTGTGCTCGCGGTGACCGAGAACGCAGTTCTGGTGTCATAAATGGCCAAAACGGGCGTTTAACGGTCAAATTCATAGCGGATGACATCGTATTGAACTAAAATCATAGGGAAACAATCTAATTATTATTTGTGATATGTACGCACATAGGGAACAATAATCGAACTTGTAGTTTTCACGGTATGGCTCAATATGCATTTTTTAAGTGTAGGGTGCGCTTCATAAACGCGGGTGGGGGGGGGGGGGGGGTCTAAACGGGCCAAACGAAGTCAGAATGGCCCAAAATTAGAAGAAATGAATAGTTGAGTGAATTGTGAAGTGGTTGAGTAGACGACACATCAATCGGATGTGCCGTTTGCCCGCGGTGACTGAGAACGCAGTTCTGGTGTCATAAATGGCCAAAACGGGCGTTTAACGGTCAAATTTATAGTGGACAACAACAGATTGACCTAAAATTATAGTTAAACAATCCAATTATTATTCATGACATGTAAAAGTAGACGACACATCAATTAGACGTGCGGTTTGCGTGGTACGGCTCAATATGCATTTTTTAAGTGTTGGGCGCGCTTCATAAACGCGCGTGGGGGGGTGGGGTCCAAGTGGACCGAACGAAGTCAGAATGGCCTGAAATCAGATGACAGAAATAGATGAGTGAACTATGAAGTGGTCGAGTAGATGACACATCAATCAGATGTGTCGTGTGCCTGCAGTGACCGAGAACATAGTTCGGGTGTCATAAACGGCCAAAACGGGCATTTAAAGGTCAAATTCATAGCAGACGACATCAGATTGACCAGAAATCATAGGGAAACAATATAATTATTATTCGTGATGTGTACGCATATACGGAAAGTCAATCAGATGTGTGTTTTGCATGGTACGACTCAATGCATATTTTTTAAGTGTTGGGCGTGCTTCCTAAACGTGTGTGGGGGGTCCAAACGGGCCGAACGAAGTCAGAATGACCTGAAATCAGAGGACAGAAACGGGTGAGTGAATTTTGAAGTGGTCGAGCAGATGACATGCCAATCGGATGTGCTGTGTGTCTGCGGTGACCGAGAACGCAGGTATGGTGTCATAAACGGCCAAAACGGGAGTTTAACAGTCAAATTCATAGAGGACGACATCAGATTGACCAGAAATCACAGGAAAACAATCTAATTATTATTCGTTCTATGTATTCATAGATGACACATCCATCAGACGTGTGGTTTGCGCGGTACGACTCAATATGTATTTTTTAAGTGTTGACCGCGCTTCATAAATGCGTGTGGGGGGGGGGGGGGTCCAAATGGGCCGAACAAATTTGGAATGGCCTGAAATTAGACTAAAAAATGGTTGAGTGAATTATAAAGTGGTAGAGTAGAAAACACATCAATCGGACGTGCAGTGTGCCCGTGATGACCGTAAATGTAGTTCTGGTGTCAAAAAATGGCCAAAACTGGCGTTTAACGGTCAAATTCATAGCGGACAACATCTTATTGACGCTAAATCATAGTGAAAAAATATAATTATTATTCGTGACGTGTATTCACAGAAGGCATGTCAATCGGATGTGCGGTTTGCACGGTATGAATCAATATGCATTTTTTAAGTGTTAGGTGCGCTTCAAAAACGTGTGTGGGGGGGGGGGATGGGCCGAACAATGTCAGAATTGCCTGATATCAGACTATAGAAACGGGTGAGTGAATTGTGAAGTGGTTGAGTAGACAACACATCAATCGGACATGTCGTGTGCCCGTGGTGACCGAGAACGTAGTTCTAGTGTCAAAAATGGCCAAAACGGGAGTTTAACGGTCAAATTAATAACGGACAAAATCATATTGACCTGAAATCATAGTTAAACAATATAATTGTTATTCGTGACGTGTATGCATAGACGGTACGTCAATTAGACATGCGGTTTGTGTGGTATGACTCAATATGCGTTTTTAAGTGTTGGGTGTGCTTCATAAACGCATGTGGGGGGGGGGGGGTCCAAACGGGCCGAACAAAGTTGGAATTACTTGAAATCAGAATACAAAAATGGGTGAGTGAATTGTGAAGTGGACGAGTAGACGACACATCAATCGGACATGTTGTGTGCCGGCGGTGACCGAGAACGTAGTTCTGGTGTCATAAATGGCCAAAACAGGCGTTTAACGGTCAAATTAATAGAGGACGACATCAAATTGACCTAAAATCACAGGTAAACCATATAATTATTATTCGTGACGTTTACATGCAGACGTCACGTCAATTGGATGTGTGGTTTGCGCGGTACGACTCAATATGCATTTTTTAAGTGTTGGAAGCGCTTCATAAGCGCCCGTAGGGGGGTCCAAATGGGCCGAATGAAGATGGAATGTCCTGAAATTAGACGACAACAATGGGTGAGTGAATTTTGATGTGGTCGAGCAGAAGACACATCAACCGGATGGGCCGTGTGCCCGCAGTGATCGAGAATGCAGTTCTGGTGTCATAAACGGCCAAAATGGGTGTTTAACGGTCAAATTCACATCGGACGACATCAGATTGAACTAAAATCATAGTGAAACAATCTAATTATTATTCGGGATGTGTACACGCAGACAGAACATCAACTGGGCATGCGGTTTACGCGATACGACTAAATATTGGGGTTTTAAGTGTAGGGCAAGCTTCATAAACGCGCGTGGGGGGGGGGGGGGGGGGGGTCCAAACAGCCCGAACAAAGTCAGAATGGCCTGAAATCAGACAAAAAAATTGTTTAGTTAATTGTGAAGTGTTCGAGTAGACTGTACGTCAATCGGACAGGCCGTGATCCCGCGGTGACCGAGAACGCAGTTCTGGTGTCACAAACGAACAAAACGGGCGTTTAACGGTCAAATTTATAGCGCACGACATCAGATTGACCTGAAATCACAGGGAAACAATATAATTATTATTCTTGATGTGTACGCATAGACAGAACATCAATCAGACATGTGGTTTTCATGGTACGACTCAATATGCATTTTTTTAAGTGTTGGGCGCACTTCATAAACGCGCGTGGGGGGGGGGGGGGTCCAAATAGGCCGAACGAAGACATAATGTCCTGAAATAAAATGACAACAACGGGTGAGTGAATTGTGATGTGGTCAAGTTAAAGTCATGTCAACCAGACGTGCCGTGTGCCCGCAGTGACCGAGAATGCAGTTCTGGTGTCATAAACGGCCAAAACGGGCGTTTAACGGTCAAATTCATAGAGGATGACATCGGATTGACCTCAAATCACAGGGAAACTATCTAATTATTATTTTTGACATGTACTCGCAGAGGGCACGTCAATCGGACGTGCGGTTTGCATGGTACGACTCAACAAGCGTTTTTTAAGTGTGTGATGCGCTTCATAAACACGCGTGGGGGGGGGGGGGGGGGGGTTCCAAACGGGATGAACGAAGTCGAAATTGCCTGAAATCAGAAAAAAGCAACGGGTGAGTGAATTGTGAAGTGTTTGAGCAGACAACACATTAATTGGACGTGTCGTGTGCCCGCGGTGACCGAGAACGTAGTTCTGGTGTCATAAATGGCCAAAATGGGGGTTTAACAGTCAAATTCATAGCGGACAACATCATATTGACCTGCAATCACAGGAAAACAATCTAATTATTATTCTTGACATGTACGCACAGACAACACCTCCATCAAACGTGCAGTTTGCATAGTACGACTCAATATGTGTTTTTTTAGTGTTGGACGCGCTTCATAAACACGCGTGGGGAGTTCCAAACAGTCCGAACAAAGTCAGAATGGTCTGAAATCATATGAAAGTAACGAGTGAGTGAACTGAGAAGTGGTCGAGTAGATAACACGTCAATCGGACGTGCCGTGTGCTCGCGGTGACTGAGAACACAGTTCTAGTGTCATAAACGGCCAAAACGGGCATTTAACGATCAAATTCATAGAGGAAGATATCAGATTGACATGAAATCACAGGAAAACAATCTAATTATTATTTGTGATGTGTACGCACAGAAAACACATCAATCAAACATGTGGTTTGCGTGGTATGACTCAATATGCATTTTTTAAGTGATGAGCGTGCTTCATAAACGCGCGTGGGGGGGTCCAAATGGGCCGAACGAAGTCAGAATTACCTGAAATCAGAAAAAATCAACAGGTGAGATAATTTTGAAGCTTTCGAGCAGATATCTCGTCAATCGAACGTGTCGTGTGCCTGCGGGGACCGAGAACACAGTTCTGGTGTCATAAACGGCCAAAACGGGAGTTTAATGGTCAAATTCATAGTGGAAGACATTGGATTGACCTGAAATCATAGGAAAAAATTTAATTATTATTCACGACATGTACGCATAGAATGCACATAAATAGGACATGCAGTTTGCACGGTACAACTCAATATGTGTTTTTTAATTATTGGGCGCGTTTCATAAACATGAATGGGGGGGGGGGGTCCAAATGGGCTGAACGAAGTCAGAATGGCCTGAAATCCGACGAAAATAATGGGTGAGTGAATTTCAAAGTGGTCGAGCAGACAACACATCAATCGGACGTGTCGTGTGCCAGCGGTGACCAAAAACACAGTTCTGTTGTCATAAACGGCCAAAACGGGCGTTTATTGGTCAAATTCATAATGAACGACATCAGATTGGCCTAAAACGACAGGGAAAAAATCTAATTATTATTCCTGATGTTTAGACACAGACGTCATGTTAATCGGACGTTCGATTTTCACAGTATGACTCAATATGCATTTTTTAAGTGTTGGGCGCGCTTCATAAACGCGCATGGGGGGGGGGGGTCCAAATAGGCCGAACAAAGTCAAAATGGCCTGAAATCAGATGACAGCAATGAGTGAGTGAATTTTGAAGTGGTCGAGTAGATAGCACATCAATCGAACGTGTCGTCTGCCCGTGGTGACCGAGAACGCAGTTCTTGTTTTATAAAGGGCCAAAACGGGTGTTTAACGGTCGAATTCATAGCGGACGACATCGGATTGACCTGAAATCATAGGGAAAAAAATATAATTATTATTCGTAATGTGTACTCACATATAGAACATCAAACAGAATACATGGTACGACTCAATATGCTTTTTTTTAAGTGTTGGACGTGGTTCATAAACGCGCGCGCGGGGGGGGGGGGGGGGGGGGTCCAATTGTGCCGAACGAAGTCGGAATCACCTGAAATCCGACAAAAGCAACGGGTGAGTAAATTTTAAAGTGGTAGAGTAGACGACACATCAATTGTATGTGCCGTGTCCCCGTGGTGATTGAGAACGCAGTTCTGGGGTCATAAACGGCCAAAACAGGCATTTAATAGTCAAATTCGTAGCGGACGATATCATATTGACCTGAAATCATAGGGAATCAATATAATTATTATTTGTGATGTGTATGAATAGACAGAACATCAATCGGATGTTCGGTTTGCACGGTACGGCTCAATATGTGTTTTTTAATTGTTGGGCGCGCTTCATAAACGCGCGCGTGGGGGGGGGGGGGGGGGTCCAAATGGGCCAGAAGAAGTCAGAATGACCTGAAATTAGACGAAATCAATGGGTGAGTTAATTGTGACGTGGTCGAGCAGATGACACGTCAATCAGACGTTCCATGTGCCCGCGGTGACCGAGAACGCAGTTCTGGTGTCAAAAACGGCCAAAACGGACATTTAACGGTCAAATTCATAGCAGAAGACATCATATTGACCTAAATTATAGGGAAATAATCTAATTATTATTAATGATGTGTAATCGCAGAAAGAACGTCAATCGGACATGCGGTTTGCACGGTACAGCTCAATATGTGTTTTTTAAGTGTTGAACGTGCTTCATAAACCCGTGTGGGGGGGGGGGGGGGTCCAAACGGGCCGAACAAAGCCAGAATGGATTGAAATAAGACGAAAAAAATAGGTGAGTGAATTTTGAAGTGGTTGAGCAGACAACACATCAATCAGACATGTCGTGTGCCCACGGTGACAGAGAACGCAGTTCTAGTGTCATAAACAGCCAAAACGGACGTTTAATGGTCAAATTCATAGCGGATGACATCAGATTGACCTGAAGTCATAGATAAACAATCTAATTATTATTCGTGACATGTATGAATAGACGGAATGTCAATCAGATGTGCGGTTTGTGGGGTACAGCTCAATATTCATTTTTTAAGTGTTGGGTGCGCTTCATAAACGCGCATGGGGGGTCCAAACGGACCGAACGAAGTCCGAATGGCATGAAATAAGACAAAAACAATGGGTGAGTGAACCGCGAAGTGTTCAAGTAGATGATACATCAATCGGACATTCCGTGTGCCCACGGTGACCGAGAACGTAGTTCTGGTGTCATAAACGGCCAAAACGGGCGTTTAACAGTCAAATTCATAGAGGACGACATCAGATTGACCTGAAATCATAGCAAAACAATCTAATTATTATTCGGGATGTGTACACACATACGGCACATCAATCGGACATGCGTTTTGCGCGTTACGCCTCAATATGTATTTTTTAAGTGTTGGACGCGCTTCATAAATGCGCGTGTGGGGGGTCCAAATGGGCCGAACGAAATAGGAATAACCTGAAATCAGATGAAAGCAACTGGTGGGTGAATTTTGAAGTGGTCGAGCAGACAGCACATCAATCGGATGTGTCGTGTGCCCGCGGTGACCGAAAACGCAGTTCTGGTGTCATAAACGGCCAAAACGGGCGTTTAACGGTCAAATTCATAGCAAACAACATCGGATTGACCTAAAATCATAGGGAAATAATCTAATTATTATTCGTGACATGTAAGCGCAGACGGAACGTCAATCGGACGTGCGGTTTGCATGGTACGACTCAATATGCATTTTTTTAAGTGTTGGACGCGCTTCACAAACGCGTGTGGGGGTCCAAATGGGCCGAACAAAGTTAGAATGGATTGAAATAAGACGAAAAAACATGTGAGTAAACTATGAAGTGTTTGAGTAGACGACACGTCAATCGGACATGCCGTGTGCCCGCGGGGACTGAGAACGCAGTTCTTGTGTCATAAACGGCCAAAACAGGCGTTTAACGGTCAAATTAATAGCGGACGACATTAGATTGACCTGAAATCATAGGGAAACAATATAATTATTATTATTGATGTGTACGCGCAGACATAACGTCAATTGTATATGCATTTTGCGTAGTACGGCTCAATATGAGTTTTTTAAGTGTTGGGCGCGCTTCATAAATGCGCTTGGGGGGGGGGGGGGGTCCAAATGGGCCGACGAAGTCGGAATGGCCTGAAATTTGACGACAACAACGGGTGAGTGAATTTTTATGTGTTTGAGTAGATGGAATGTCAATCGGATGTGACGTGTGCCCGCGGTGACTCAGAACGCAGTTTTGGTGTCACAAACTGCCAAAACAGACGTTTAACAGTCAAATTCATAGTGGACGACATCAGATTGACTTGAAATCATAGGGAAACAATCTAATTATTAGTCTTGATGTGTACGCATAGTCAAAATGTCAATCGGACATGCGGTTTGTGCGGTACGTCAAAATATGCATTTTTTAAGTGGTGGGCGAGTTTCAAAAACGCGTGTGGGGGGTCCAAACGGGCCGAACGAAGTCTGAATGGCCTGAAATCAAACAAAAGAAACAGGTGAGTGAATTTTGAAGTGGTTGAGTAGACGTCACATCAATCAGACGTGTCGTGTGCCCGCGGTGATCGAGAACGCAGTTCTGGGTTCATAAACGGCCAAAACGGGCGTTTAACGATCCAATTCATAGCAGACAACATCGGATTGACTTGAAATCACAGGGAAACATTCTAATTATTATTCGTGATGTGTACGCATAGACGGAATGTCAATCGGACATGCTGTTTGCGCAGTATGACTCAATCTGTGTTTTTAAGTGTTGCACGCGCTTCATAAACACGCGTGGGGGGGTCCAAATGGGCCGAACGAATTCATAATGGCCTGAAATCAGAAAACAACAACAGGTGAGTGAATTTTGAAGTGTTCGAGTAGACGACATGTCAATCAAATGTGTCGTGTACCCGCAGTGACCGAGAACGCAGTTCTGGTGTCATAAACGGCCAAAACAGGCATTTAACGGTCAAATTCATACTAGATGACATCTGATTGACCTGAAATCACAGGGAAACAATCTAATTTTTATTCATGACGTGTATGCGCAGACAACACGTCAATCAGAGATGCGGTTTGCGTGGTACGTCTCAATATGAGTTTTTTAAGTGTTGGGCGTGCTTCATAAACGCACGTGGGGGGCTCCAAATGGGCCGACCGAAGTCGGAATGGCCTGAAATCAGACAAAAACAACGGGTGAATTAATTGTGAAGTGTTCGAGTTGACAACACGTCAATTGGATGTTCCCTGTGCCCGCGGTGACAAAGAACAAAATTATGGTGTCATAAACGGCCAAAACGGGCGTTTAACGGTCAAATACATAGCGGACGACATCATATTGACTTGAAATCACAGGGAAATAATCTAATTATTATTCTTGATATGTACATGTAGATAGAACATCAATCAGACGTGTGGTATGAATGATATGGCTCAATATGCATTTTTTTAGTGTTGGACGCGCTTCATAAACGCTCGTGGGGGGGGGGGGGGGAAACGGGCCGAATGAAGTCGGAATGGCTTGAAATCAGACGACAGCAATGGGTGAGTAAAATGTGATGTGGTCGAGTAGACAACATGTCAATTTGACATTTCGCGTTCACGTTGCGACTCAATGTGCGTTTTTAAGTGTTGGGTGTGCCTCATAAACGTGCGTGGGGGGGGGGGGTCCAAACGGGCCGAACGAAGTCCGAATGGCCTAAAATCATACGAAAACAACAAGTGAGTGAATTTTGAAGTGTTCGTGCATACGAAATGTCTATCGGAGATGCCGTGTGCCCATGGTGATTTAGAAAGCAGTTCTGGGGTCATAAACGGCCAAAACGGGCGTTTAACGGTCAAATTCATAGCGGATTACATCATATTGACCTGAAATCATAGGGAAACAATCTAATTAGAACCATAGAATTAATTATTTTAAAATTTTAAAATGGTAATCAATGTTATGAATATATTTTGAAAATCTAATACTTTAGATCTGTTACAGTAAGTTTGAATTGAAATATGTTAATTTGTTTCAATTATTTGTTTTCTAGGTTTTATTCGGTATTAATTTTATTATTAAATTTTGTTATGCAATTATATTTGATGATGAATGTGGAGCTTATAAGATGAATGATGATATTTATTTGGGTATATTTTATTGTGTGATTGATTTTTTTAAAAAAAAATTAAAAACCTATAGCGGCTGGCATTTGGCGGCCGTTATAGGTGTTTCCATCGCTAACTATTGCGGATGCTGAATGGAATCCGCTATAGATCTATGCTACAACGGCTAACAATTGGTGGCCTCTAAAGCCAATTCTGGCTTGCCTACAACGTTCACTAAATTGCGGTCACTGATAGCAATAATGACGGGCCAAAAGTGGCCGCCGATTGATAGAAGCTATGAGGCCGCTATAGACCTTTAGCGACGGATTTTGGCGGCCGCTAAAGGTCATGATTGTACTAGTGATGGTCGTTTTAGCATTCTATGGCTTTTCAGAAACACACACACACATATATTTATTCATAAGTATATATATGTGTATGTATGTGTGTCTGTGTGTGTGTGTGTTGTATACATGTAAGTATTTATTTATTTATAAACACACCTAAAAAACATATTTTATAAATGTATTTAAAACAAATATTATAAATATATATTAATATACAAATAAATATATGGATACAAAATTATAAGTAAAAATATATATAAATAGATATAAATAGATATTAATATACGAATAAATAAATAAATAATTTAATATATGAATAAATATATATGTATTAATACAACTAAATATATTTATATTAATATGAATCTATATTAATATATGAATAAATATAACTATATATATATATATTAATATATACTAATATACGAATAAATAAATAAATATATATATATATATATTAATATATGAATAAATATATATGTATTAATATAACTAAATATATTTATATTAATATGAATCTATTTTAATATACGAATAAATATAAATATATATATATATAGATATATCATTAAATGGAGAAAAAACCAAATGGATTACTGGTAAAGGTGCTGGTGCGTAAGGGGGGAGGTCACGAGTTTGAGTTCTGGTGGAAGCAAGGGCGCACAAGCAAGTAGGGAGGGGGTTGCGCGAGCAAGGTATGTGTGCAAGGTGAGAGGGAGGGGGCTCCTCTTAGCGCTAATAGGGGGTCAAGCACTGTTAAAAGACCCCCCCCGCATTATATATTATTTTTCACTTTTTTTTAATTTTTTTGACTTTTATCAGGGCTTAAAAAAGTGCTGATAAAAGGGGTATTTATCGGCGCTAAAAAACCGTTGATAAATGACCTTTTTATCAGCACTTTTTAGCACTAATAAAAGATACCTTTTATCAGTGCTTTTTTAGCGCTAATAAAAGGGGCCTTTATCAGTGCTTTTTTGAGCACTGATAAAAGGGATCCCCCTTTATCTTGACCTCGATTAACAATGCTTTTCTAGTCCTATTAATGTTCTTTTTCTAGAGCTGATAAGGGCCATTTTGCACTAGTGTATGTTTTAACTTTAATGAGACAATTGAAACATGTCATTAATCTACTTAATTGAAAATCTATTTGAACTTTTAAAAGTTTAATTGTTGTACTCTCTACATTTGAATTCAACTTTGGGGAAAATGATGGGTTCTAAGTGTGATAGAATTTAGGGGGTCAACCTACTTTGAGATAAACTGTGCTTTATGGAAATCCCATAAATTCCCCTTGCTCTTCAAACATTTTGTTTAAGAAAAGGTTAATTTATTTCAAAATTATTTCACAAATTGAAATTCATTAGGCTTCACAATGTTCTTAAGTGTGTATTGCCTAAGGAAATTTAACATGATGATAGTTAAGAGCTCCATGAGTCTGATACTTATAAAGATATATGATTGGTGAGTGAGTCTATTTAGTGACTTTATGAATTTTTAGTTTGGGAACTATGTTTGAGAGCGATATAGGATACCTGTTAGTAGATTTGAGATCATAATATTAAGGACTAGAAGTTTTTACATTTCCTAGGGGATTAATTTTCTTTTAATTAATAAAAGTAATCACCTTTGTGAGCCAAATTTAAATGGTTGTTATATAAATCTTTTGAAGCTATAGTAAAATGGACATTTGGGATCCCATAGTGAATCTCTTAGACCCTTGGAGCTAGGTGTGTTTATTTAAACTAAAATCCTTTTGTACAATAAAGAATAAGGGAATTTTCATAGCGCTTAGCACATGTTACATAGCTTGAAAAAAATAGAATAAAGTGTTCAGGGTCAAAAATGACTTCATTAAGGTGAGAGAAATAATGAACGCCCGATAAAGAAGGGGACAATTGGTTTATATAAGAACCATTTAGGCTATATCAATATGGTGATTAAAAAAAATATTTATTTTTGGAACATAGGTGAAATTCAATGTTTATAGTTCCTCAAAGTTGGTTTTTAATTTTGTTTACTTTTAACCTATTATCACTCTTGATTTTAGATCTTAGACATGAATAATAATAAGTCATTAGGCATTTTCTTATATGGGGCATGGCATCCTTAATGGTAGATGATTCAAAGAATTATTGATCATGAGTTAGAGTTTGTTTTGGGTGATATCTCTTTTGAATAATTCATTTCTAAAGCCTAATACATGATTTCATACACTATAACTTGGGATTTCTAAACATGTTACCTTATAAGTTGATTAATAAAAACACAGTTCTATTTTTCAATGTTAATAAAACATGGAATTATTTTGGGGATAAATAATGTTTATGTGTGGGGGAATTTGGTGTGGCTCTAAATCTCAAGTT